>JACDRQ010000135.1:0-28630 GCA_013841215.1 Hycleus cichorii | reverse complement strand
GAATTAGAAACGAAAAACAATCATTTCTGTGTAAATTAACTTAGCATAAGTCGCGTTTGATAAATTTATGGTAGAGATTATTACGAACGAAATATTAACGACAATTTGCGCAATGTTGCATAAACTTCTTGTAGTCGAATTGTTCTTATAAATGTTGATGAAAATAATCAATATCGATAAATTATGTTTCTTTTTATGTACAATTATTGAGCCTTCGATATTGTTTTCATATTTGAAAATACAAAAGAGAAACAAACAATGAGACGTTTATTCTTTTACTATTTTTATTTGAAGGCTATTGAAAATTCGTAACTGGGACCCCCTCAAAGCCGATAAAACAGAACAAATATTCCACTTGAATGATTCTAACTCCATCCAGTATTTGACAACCGATTTGCAAAATTTGAGATCATTTGAGCAAATTTTGAGTCACGCAGTTCATTGGGAAGTTGGCCAAAAGCGATCATTTCTGGCGATATCGCGGTTAAAGATTGATTGTTTTCGTATTTTTCCATGTTATTTGGAAACGAATAGGAATATTTCGCAATATCTACAAAACAATAAAGTAAAATGAAGAAAAAATCTGGGGAGCACCTGAGTCATTTTCTCAAAATGTAGCTTTTTGGCAACTTTCCGAAGAGCTGCGGGATTCAAATTTGATAAAATAATGCTCAACGATCCTAGAAATCTTCCAAATATTTTCCAAATCGCTCATCATAAGAACTAGGACCATTTAAGCGACGTGGTAGACAGATTATCTTCTCAATTAAACAGTAACATTTCCATATTATTTCAATACCATATTTTATTAATTAATCAATTAATTGTTACAAAAATGAAATAATGATAGTAATTATAATCATAATAGTAATAAGAATAATGATAATGTTAATAATAATAATTTCATGTCAATTTTGAACGTCGTAATTGTTGTAAATAATTACGTTGCACTGGTTTATGCAGGGCAAGTTGTTCGAGAGCTTCTTCTATTGTAAACCATTGTCTTTTCCTACCTATCGTCCGTGAATCTTCCCATTCATCTAATTCTTCAGTTACTGTCATGACATATACTTCAGTTCTATCCTTATGTTCCAAATTCTATAGAAAAACGAATAAAAATACAATTTTCATATTAATTAAATAATGAACGTCCTACAATCAAGCTTTGTGAACAAAGTAATTGAAGTGACATTTAGAGGCGTTTCAACTGAAACTGTTTAATAGTAAAGCTTCAAACAAGTGATTCTTTAATGGAAGTTCTCCTGTTGAAGTCAATTTTAGAATACAATAGAACGAGACATAACAGGTATAGTATAAGATGAATTTTATGCTATCAATGAATATTGTAATTAGACGTGATGGATTTAAATTAGAAATAACCAAGTCAACCACTTGGTATTTCGATTAAATGAAGCATTATATGGTGATGCTTGAAAATTTAAATTGAAATCAATCAAGACTGTTAAAGGGGATTAAATTTTCGAAAATCTAACCATGAAAATTGATCAATAGCGTACCTAAGAATAGTTTAGCATTACAGCAAGTAGAAGATCAATAGAATAATTTAGCAACTTTACACACGTACCCCAGAATTGGAATTAAAATACGTAAAAATTGGAAAGAAATTGATAGAAAAATATGTTTCTAATACCGGTTTAATGTATGAAATCAATCCAATGGGAATGTTTAAATAACAAAGTAATTGGACACCGCAAATGAGCCCTCTTGTTGATATCAATTTGCAATAAATTACACAAATTAAAACAAGGTTATTTATGATTACAATTATAACACATCCGTTTTTATACATCTATTAAACGATATATTAAATATAAATTGATAGTTTTCGATTTGTATCTTTTATATTCCTATTTTAGACTATTTCCGTTTCGAACTGGTCAAAAATGAATGTTGTACTTACTTCAAAGACTCCCAAACTTCGTCCTAACTTGCCAATAACACCGGCTTCTTCTAAAACTTCCCTTGTAGCTGTTACACTAGGTTCTTCTTCTGGTTCTACACCGCCACCGGGAACTATCCATTTCTCGGGCCTGCGAGAAGATGTTACTAATAGTACCTGAAATAGTACAACATTTTAAAATATTGCCAATTTATCAATGTAAAACATGGAAAATTTGAGCTATTTTTGAGCAGTTCTTTTAATAAAAATCTTGTAGATTGACGTTATAACAACTTCCTACACCAATTCACACAGATGTGAACTTGTCAAAATTCATTAACAAAATTTTATTTATAAAATCACTTTTCTTCTAGCTGATTTTCTACCATTTATTTATTTTAAAAATATAATCTAATTTTAATGCAATAAATTATGAGTTTCAATGGAATTATTTTTAGTAGTATAGTCAAATTCGATCCTATTTATTGTGCTTCTTTATAATTTATTCAAAAAAATTGATTACAACTGGCCATTTTTTATTTAAATATAAATTTGTTTATAATAGAGACAACTGTAACTATTTTTGTTGTAATATTTTGAAAACATCGTAAAAATGTTTACAAAAGAGATCAAGATCAAAAATATTGAACATTGAAGGACACAATATTGGTCTATATCCTGAAAACGGTTGTCAGGACATGATCGATCATTCAATTAACTGGAATGGAGTTTGTTTTTAATTAATTTTTCAGCTGATGATTGTTTCAGGATATAGAGAATAGCTTCAGGAAGAAATGGACAAATTGACGATTTTAGTGTCTAGCCAATGTTTAAATATAATTCGCTGATTAATTTTTATAAATATATTATGTAAATAGTGGAAAAATTGTCATTGAACTTTATTGTAAAATTACATTTTAACACAAAATAATCAAATGCAGTCGAAATATTGTGCAATAAATTTATGTTAACGTACACATTACACATTTTTTTGGAATTTAATTGAAAGAGCATTCCATCAACGTTTCTATTCGTTAAACATTTCCGAATGAATTGGATATGTTTTTTGATAGGCGATTTCCTTCCTTTATTGAATTCAGGTGGAAATTTATAGTAGTTGGTTCGAATTTTGTAACACTTGTGAAGAAATCATTTCATATTATCGTCAATTACGAAATCTAGAGGTGGTTGAATCGACATAATCCGGAAATCCGTTAATAACTGAATTATGCAATAAAACCACGTTTGATATTCATAATAATTAACGTAAATGCGCAATTATAGCCCAATTACTGTAATTGGAGAAAAACAGAATGTTGATTGTAATTTCTCCATGATAATGGAGAAATAATCGCTTAAATATTGCTGAATTGTTTTCAACATCAGGAACTGATTACCAGTTTAAAATTTGGCAAATTCGTTGGCGATTGTTTATGAATATTGTTCTAGTCTTCTATGCGTAAAATAAACACAATCGTGTTGGGTGGTTTGAATTTTTTGTTCGAATTCAAATTGGCGCTTCGGATTTGTAAATAGCGCAACTCTTTGGCAACATTATCACCACCATTATCATAAACAATGCCGGATATTGTTGATTTGTTGCCAAAAATTTATTCGTTTGTCCACTAATTACAAAATTTGTCTAATTGAGAAAGTCGGAATAGAGTTATTTGGAATAAATCGAAAAAATACTCACTTCAGTCTCATCATCTGAACGTACACAAATGCAAGCAGCACGTCGCCGAAAGCCTTCATCATCATATATCCGGATGGAGTTTGGTTTCTCTTTGACCATTTCGATTATTGTTTATGATTAATTAAATTAATTAATAATAATAATAGTAGTAATGTAGTGATAAGGTTGGGGATAAAGTAAACAAGATTTTGTGGGTTTGTTAGCCGAAAATAATCAAAAATAATTGTGAATCGAATAAATTAATAATGAACTGAATCAAGTAACTTTAAAAACACACTATTGAACAGCCATAGGAGCTTTTTTTTTAATTAAAGACAATTTATCACACTATTTTCCGCCACCATAATTTATCCATCGTTTTCTCATTTAATAATAATTTTCACCGTACATTTACACAACGATCTATTTCCAGAATTTGAACAAATCTAGATAATCAACCGACAATTTAAAACAGAAAAACAGCTGTATGGCAACAAAATAATTCCGAAGAAGATGTGAAGAAGTGGAAAAAGGGGACCTCAAATCAAACCAACACTCACGGACACACTAATTTTTGTTTCGGAATTTACACAAATTATAGCTAAAAGGCTAGCTGTATACAATTAAATTATAATCCATGATGGTGTTTTGAATTGCCCATTAAGCCCGTTTGCTGAACTCGATCAGCTTTCAGGAGGATTTTTGACGGTTTTTTTTTTGGTCGCTTCTGCGATTTTCGTGCGGCTGTCACCTTCACACAACTGACAAAAAAATTGGACAGTTGCCGACAGGACGCAATCCCCACAACTGCCAACATCAAACAAACAAAACCACCATATCACTACAATAACCAAACGAATATTAATTAAAATGTAATAGGATTCAACACAAGCACCAGGGTGTTGTAAATTTTAATAAATTCTATATTATGATACTTATAGGACAAATAAACTGTAATTTATACGGCAAGATTGCGCACGACCTTGGCTGTTTTCAAAAATAAAATCCCCAAATTTGTTATGTAATCATTTTGACGTTTATATTTCAAATTTGACAGTTCAAATTAACCTCAAATTTCTCCCCTTCAGTTTTAATTAATCTTAATTAAATATTCGATAAATTATGATTTTCTTGACCACTAAAACGTTTTGATAATGGATGCAATATTGGGATTGGCGCATTTTTGTGAATCACACGGCCCTTGCGTTATTCTCTCTACTCAACGTTGTAATGAAGAACCGCAGACATTTTCACATAATTTAGCCGTGCCGTGGTGTGAAGCTTGCCAATCCATCGATTTAGATCAATCGTTAATCAGTAAAGACAATAACGTTTGTTATGTAACGACCAGAACGCCTCTACAACAAGATTTAGAATTTCTGTTGAAACAAGCAGCAGTTCGTAGTTTGAGTTGTGAGGTTTCGGTTAAAAATCCTTTTTAAAGCCCGTATACAGTTTTGCTATTTTTAGGAAACCAGCAGAGAGGGCGGTACAATGTATTTCGGTGATAATGAACGCGGCCATGTCTTGAGTCATACGTTCTCTCTCCAAGACTCGCTAGCTCGCGGTTTCTATCGCAAGTACAGCATTTTGATATTGACACGCGATAAAATGCACTTGTTGAATTCCTGGCCGATTCTGACGAAGAATATCAAACAGATTTCGTCCGAATTGCAAGCCAAAGCCGACAAAATTAATAACGTGGAACAGGCGCAGTGTTCCCAGCGGGTTGTACGCCAGGCCCAAGGCTCGCCGAGTAGTCCGGCACGATCGCTATCGCAACTGACTGGCGAGCCTACGGTTTTTGCTCAGTTACACATGTGGTTCACTTGGTTGTTGAGTATAGAGACAGTTGTGGAGAAGCCGTACAAACCGCCACCGGTTCCGGTAGCCACAACGCCGACGAATTTGAAATTATTGTTCCAACAGATGGATGAAAACGAATTCCGGAAGATTCTTTATTGTGCATTGACGGGGATTCAGTTGCAAGCCGATGAAGAAGTGTTGAATAGTTTCCGGCAGATTTTGCCGAATGGTTTTGAACTGTCGAAAAGCGGTGATTGTTGTAAATTGAAACGGATTGATGATCAATGGACGGTTGAATGGTCGGGTAATTTACCATCGAAATTACCAAAATTACAAACACTAATCGAGCAAGCTTTAAAGGATAAAAATTTGCCCGAATCTGCGTTGAAACCGCACGTTGATTGTTTAATTTTGCATTGGTTCAATATAGCCAAGACTGTGAGTTGGACGAGTGTGCCGCAGCCGAAGCTTTTAGAATCTTTAGGTGTACAAAAATTCGACTGGCCTCTGTTGGCCTATTGGACTAGTCAATACAGGAAATTAACAAATAAAGCGTCTTGACATATTTTTATTATAAAATAATTACAGTAGAAATATTTTAATTAATTTTGAGTTTTTTCTCCTTTTTTCCGTTCGGTTTCAATTTCTTGTTTTTCTTTTTGATAATTTTCGTCTGCTTTTCTTCAACTTGATCAACAGTCTCAATCACTCTAGCCCTCGTTGGAGGTTTTGGTGTTGCAACAATAGCTTCTTCAACATCCACCGATTCAACAATTTCGTCCTTGATGGCCATTTGGGGAACAATACAAAGACAAGTTGGACGACATCCAGTCTCATATTTGGCCAATTCTCTCATTCGACCATTCCAAATTTTAATCTCACCGCTACTAGAAACCGAAACGATCCATTTCTTATAAACTCCAATCGATTTAACTCGACTCGCGTGTGCTTTAAAACTGACGCGATTTTCACTCTCCAAATCAATTCTCGCAATTTCCCCATTTTCATGGCCGACTAGAATCGACGAATCGGATAACCAAACGCAACTTGCAACCTTCTCCTCGTGTTGGATCTGTTTTAAAACTCCACCGATTTCGATGCTCCAAATTTCGGTGAATTTGCCCCCGTATAGAATAAATCGCACACCGTCAGCCGCCCATAGAATCTTGTCGATGGTTTTAGCATCTCTACATTTGGTGTTGAGATTGATCACGTAAGCTTGTCGTCCTTTCACCAAATTCCACGTACACAGTGTCCGATCCGCGCCTAAAGTTAGAGCGAGTTTGCCGGAACTGTGGACGGCAATATCGAGAATTGCTGCCCCTTTATGCGCCTTGTCCCAAATTTTCTCCACTTGCCAGTTACCTAAACGAACGATTGACAATACCCCATCAGCACTGCCGCTGATCAAATGCGAGTGATTGTTTGTGAATTGTAAACAATTGATGGCTGCATCGTGGTGAATTAAGGAACAGTGGAGCTTTCTCGATTTTAGATCGTAGATGAATATGCGATCGTCCGAACCACCCGAAGCCAAATAATGATCGCACAATGTCAAGCAACGGATACTAGAGGCGTGATCGTGGGCGGCAAAAGTCTGACTGAACACCAAGTTCTGCAAAGTAATTGTGAACAACTTGAAAATGCAATTCTAAATATTCACTTTTGTGGAGAAACTGTAGCCGACTAGGAATTCTTCGTAACTTCCACAAACAACCTCAAAATATTTAGTTTTGACCATTTTCTTGTACAAACATCACAAAACAGCGTGTCAATTTGAGGTTATATTTATTTCAAAATTTGAGGTTAAATCGAAATGACATACCATAGTGAGCAATAATAATTACACTGTTGTCAATGCTCATTTACCCCAATTTTTTTCTTCAAAATGTTCGTAAATTATTGCAAACTAATTATTTCAATCGATTAAAGACTCATCGGTTACATGGATTTGAATTGCCTGACATTTTTTAAAAGCTAGAAATTGATTTATAATTTCTCTACTTTTAAATGTGGCAACTCGAAGAAACCGCACGTGATTATTGAGTATACCACATTCTACAACAAAATTCTAATTACAACAAAAATGAATTTAAAACGCCAAAAGTACTGCACACATGTTTTTATTTGTTTAAAAAAAGGTATAATGCATACAGCTGATGTCTTATTTCTTATAACCACAAGAGCGCCTACGTCCACGGGCGCGTTCGAATTTCCGTCCCTTAGCTCTTACAAATGGTTTAGTATGCGAGTGCGGTACACCAGGAGCTGGTCCAAAGTGTTTAACGGCCTCACGGGCATTCCTTCTGCCTTGCATCAAAACAGTTTTAGCACCGGTTGGTGATCTTAACGCTAATTGATCGAACGTAATGATTTCACCACCTAAACACAACCAAATTACTCCCAAAACTTTACAATTTAAACAATCTTGAAACTTACCAGCCTTAAGGATTCTAGCGCGTGCTTTCTCGCTGACTCTCAATGCACAAATTGATAGTTTCGGTATTTCCCAAATACGTGCATCGTCAGTTACTGCACCGACAATAACGGCCGTGTACTCTTCACGGCCTGGTTTCTTCATCAAACGGACGATTTTCGCCAAGGAAATCGGTGGCCGGTGGATGCGGCTCATAAATAGACGTTTTAGGATGATTTTATTGAATTTTGCATTGGTACGACGAGCTAAATACCGATATAACTGAAATTTTGATATTTTTTTGAGTAATTAAAGCAACCATAATCGAATAATAATAATTACCTTAACTAGCAGACGCAAATATACATCCTGGCTTTTAGGCTCTGTTCGCCTAACCTTTCTGTCGTGTTTATGATTTATGTCAATACCCTGAAAATAACAAAAGATACGTTCATTGTATTAGAGCTAATTACCTAATTTATTAATTGAAGAGGAATTATTGAGAATTCGTCGAGGGATGGGTGGGATTTTTACGAAAATTCGAAAATTTCATAAACACTCACCATGTTTGACTTGGAATCACGAAAAAGAAGGACTCGGCGATTGTAGCGCCACTAAATGTCAAATTACAAATAAATCTATCTTTGCGACATCTATTAACGAATATATGAACTAAAATTGCCGTATTATGAGAATTTTATTGAAAAATACAAAAATTTCAAGTCTCCAACGCCTTTTCTGCTCTTTTATCTCGTTTGCTAACACAAGAATTTGATAGAATATAAAATCGTAGCGGTTTATTGGCCCATTCAGACCCAGCAGAATTGATTCCAATTCTGGAAGTTGCAACAATTTTTACATCGCTTATTTCGTTATCTTCCAACCATAAATTATCATTATTACACAAATCCAACATATTACAATTATCTTTTTTAATATTCATAGCAAGACATAATTTCGAAGGGCCATTACACAAATCTTTATCGAGAATGGGTTTCGTGTTCTCTTTTCTTTTTCCTACAATTTATCATTCGTTAAAACTGTACAAGCGACAATTTACAGCTCAACCTGATCGTAATTGCCGCATTATTTCGTGATTTTCGACCGGTTCCAACGCACGAAGCAGTACGGCAGCTCCCGGTTCGATACTAGAGATATTGAAACAATAATACATGCCGTAAGTCATGTAAACATACGATGTTCCAGCCGGCATAAACATTGGTTTATTTCGGGGAGTTTGTCTGAAATTATACTAGATAAAAACTGCTAATAATTCAATTAATTAAATTGTGGCTAACCTTCCGTTATAAGAATGCGACGCTTTATCTTCACCACCTAAATAACACTCAGTTTCTACGATTTTTCCCTTCAATAGTGAGCCATCATCTAATTTACGAACCAAAATTTTTCCTAAAAGATAAATAGCCATGTCCTTACATTGCAGATTTAAATCGTCTCGTGTCAGTTTCAGTGAATTAACCATAATTGATTTCAGTTTAATTGTTGGAAATCTACCACGATTTGCTGTAAATAATCACAAATATAGAAAATAATTTATCGTTCACTAAACGAGTACTTACTCTGTCGTTTTCTCGATCTACAGCTTTTGTTATAATTGCTATTTTAACGTGAATAAATCAATCGATTATCATTTCCATTTTGATTCTTTACTATTAGGCTTCAATTTCTATTTCTTCAACAGAAATATTAAATATTTCCTTTTATAATCACAGATTTTCCAAAAATTTCAAAAGAAAACAAAATCTTAGGTTAAAAATAACATAACCTCAAAATTTGACAATTTACCAAAATTGACAAGCCGGCGTTTATATATATAGATATAGAAATCAATATAAAAATATAGCACACACATTTTACAGATGTAACCATAATCACAATATGGTATCCAATTTGACTGACCACAGTTGCCAACATGTCAATTTCCGTTTATTAAATCTTCTTAAAATATTAAAAAAAAATATTAAAGGCATTACAAATTTAAAAATAAGAACAAATATCAGGTAATTGTTGTGATTGTAAGCATCACCGAAATAAAAATTAACAAATAACTGCGCCATATTTTTAACTTGGCAACAAGACGAAATTTATTGTATGGTATAGTAAGTAGTGGTTACTGTGGATACGCATATTGAACTCTTGCCGGTAAACTTCAATAAGACCAAAAATACAGCATGTCCCATCAAAATTGGTCCATTTCTTTAATTGATAAGCCCTATTTATCCAAAATTTGTTATAAAAAAGGTACATTTGAGCTAAAATCAGCGATTATTGATTAAATATGATTATTTAAAGGAAATATTGTCTAACAATGAAAATATTTTTACTATTTGAATAAAAATTATTTATTTTTGATCTAAAAGTTGCTTCAAAATTACTGTACATTTAGCCATATCGGCTCGTTGTTGACTTTTATTAGCGACAATTCCTAATAAAGCTTTAAAAACTTTTGTCTTTCCAGCCTTATATTGTTTAACAATTTTTTCATTTTCGTTCAAAATACCTTCACAAAATAGTTTCAATTCTTGTTCGTCAGTAATTTGGTTCCAATTTCGTTCTTTCATGATCTAAAATTTTCCAAAAATTAACGAATATTTAAGAAAATCGATTTATATTTTTACATTAGATGGTTTTTCTTTGTTGCCTCTAATTATTTCTTCTAATAATAAACGTGCTGTATTCCTACTAATTGTTCGATCTTGCAATAATTGCACAATTTCAGCAAAATATGGAGCTTCAAAAGTCCTAAAAATCAACGAAACAACGATTTTTTCGTGCAAACTGGGCCTAATTGGTAGCTTACAATGAATCAGTTTCTAAATTGGCTTTATTCAGTAACGTTGTGAAATCGTTTATCAACAAATTGGCCAACAATTTCCCATTGAAATCGCCCAATTTCATAACATTTTCAAATAAATTCAATAACACATCATCCTTGACTAGAATAATCGATTGTTCCAATGTTAAACCGATCGTTTCTTGTAATCTACAACGAGTCTGTTCCGGTAATTCTGGTAGAGTTGCTTTTAATTCATCTGCGTTAACACAACCTTGATTGATACCGTTAACAGAAACGTGTAAAGGCGGCAGATTTGGTTCTGGCATATAACGATAATCCTGTAATATTACACAAGCGAAAAATTAGAGAAAATTGTGGATAAATTTGGAGAAAACAACCTGTTTCTCTTCTTTATCTCTCATTGGTACTGTTTGTTTATTGAGAGCATCCCAAGCTCGAGTCTCATTGATAATATCTCCACCGTTCTCTTTAACTCCGATTTGTCGCTCGATCTCATAACGGATCGCTCCAGCAACACCTCGAACCGATCCGATATTTTTGATCTCTGTTCGGACACCTAAGGGTTGATTTTCCCGGTGTATTGAAACGTTTGCATCAACTCTCAAAGCACCCTCCTCCATTTTACACGAACACGTTCCCAACCGTTGCAATATCGAAATTAATTCTTTTATTAAAGCCGCCGCCTCTTCACCATCACTCAAATCCGGCTCGAAAACCAATTCCATCAACGGTACGCCAGCACGATTCAAATCAATCAAACTGCGATCGTTGTCGTGTAAACTTTTACCACTGTCCTGCTCTAATTGTAGTTGTTTTATTCGAACGTTCGTCCTGTAGGGTTTCTTGTGGACGCCAGGTGTGAATACTTGAAATTCAAGATTGCCCCTAACGGCTAAAGGGCAGCGTTGTTGAGTGATTTGATAACCTGCCTAGCATTATTGAAAAAACAATAAATTTCGTGAGTGGAGGAAAAGTGATCTTACAGGCAAATCGGCGTAGAAATAATGCTTCCTATCGAACGTCGAAACTGGATTTATATGACAATTTAAAGCCAGGGCTGTTAACACTCCGTATTCGACACATTTTCGGTTCAATAGTGGCAACGTACCGGGAATAGCACAATCGAAAAGGGACACATTCGTGTTTACTGGTGATGAGAAACTAGTTGAAGCACCGGAGAATAGTTTACTGACCGTTGCTATTTGGGCATGCACCTCTAAACCGACCACACTCTTCCAGTTGGACCTTTAAAAATTCGAGTTGTACAAGTGATTCTCTAATCTTAACATAAATGATACTTTGCCAATTTTTTAGAATAGTTCCTTTTTGTAAATGGGTTAAGATATTTTGAACAGTATTGCGGGATTTTTAACATTTTACTATTTTGATTCTTTAAATATTTTCATTATTTTAAAAATAATTTGAATCAACATAACCTCACATTTGCGATTGGCAACGTTGTCAAATTAGTAAACTATATTAAACTTTTAAAATAAAGACAACCAAAATTAGTTAATGATAATCATAGTAGATACACGAAATAGAACAAATTAGGATTTTAAGGCTTTTTGAGGAAATTCAGGATTTTATTTCAAGATATTCTAGATCTATATAGAAATTTTAAAGATATGGCAGCATGGCTTGAGAAATTTTTCTGCCTAATCGTAGCTCTAAACTTGTGCTTTATTAAAGAATTAATTTAGAAATTATAACAATTATTGTAAGTTTTTGTTGAAAAGATATAAATATAATATCAGTTAACATAAATATTTATTTTTGAATTATTTTAGTTATATTTTTGTAGAATTGGAGAATGGTGGGCTGTAAGGTTGGCAACAGGTCACATGACCGTATTCTGTCAAATGAAATCGTGCGGGCCTAGTGACGGCTGCAAATTTTTTGGTAAAATAACCCGTGCGGCATTTTCATCTCTAGCAAAGAAAAGAAAAGTTAACGCAACTTTAAATTGATAATTATCGTATTATTTTAATTTCGTTTTGATTAAATTGAATACAACAAAGTAAAATGGAGATACGTAAATTGATTGAATTATTACGAGCAACAATCGACCCAAATCAACGGCAACAAGCTGAGGCACAATTAGAGCAGGTTGGATATGAAACATGTGCTTTTTTTCTATGTGTGCGATTGTCTGTTTTATAAACGGCGGGATATTGTCGTGCACCATACATTTAATTGACGATAATTTTTTCCAATTTAATTCTCTATTTGATGTTATTTGTTCTAATTTCAGATACATAAAATTATCGGTTTTGCACCGTCTTTATTGCAAGTTGTCATGATGGCTGATTGTGATATGCCCGTTCGACAGGCCGGTGCTATCTATTTGAAAAATTTAATTTCGCAAAATTGGCAGGACAGAGACAGTGAAAATGGACAACCGTTGCCATTCGCTATCCACGAACAAGACAGGGCATTAATACGGGACAGTATCGTTGATGCTGTTGTCCATGCACCCGAATTAATACGTACACAATTGTGTACATGTGTTAATAATATGGTGAAACACGATTTCCCCGGCCGATGGACGCAAATCGTAGACAAGGTTTGTTGAATTTAACGCCAAATTCGAGTTTCATCTGTCGCAGTATTGAGATAAATAGCGGTGTTATCGTACATTCCAATCGATCAAGCAATTCTAATAAAAATAGCGCGTCAACTTGGAGAATTAGGATTTTTTGAAAGTTCAATTATCGATAAAATTCATCCGAGGTCGAATTGTAGAGCATCGAATTTGACCCTGGAATATTCTATTAGAATCAATTACGAAATTAATTGAAATTAAATCATTTAATTTCAATACAATTGCTGTTTAGTTCCGTAATGGACTTTATCAAATTCAGATGATTCACGTTTTTAATCTTGTCAACTGTCTCTCAACACATTGTGCAATTCAATTATCCAGACATTTTTTAAACTAATTATCTTGTCGACATCTTTACATTTTTTAATCATTTTAAACCTTGATTTTTGTTATATTTTGGCTTGATTGTTTAGTAAATATCGATTAAGTAATTTACATAGGCCAATATAAATAAACTCGAAATGGGATGTTTCTGGAAAACATTCACTTTAATACAAAAAATAGAATTTTTCATTTTTGATTATTTTAATCGACGAAATTAGCCCTCAATTAAGTATTTTCCTAAAAGTTGTCTCCACGTCGTAGGATGCGAAATATTTAATTCAATTTAATTGGAATTTAACTATTTTTATTTCTTTACTCTATCGTAACTTATTGTTAGTGCTTTATTTGATAATAAAATTTTTATTGCACATTTACAATTAGTTGCGGCTAAAATTTACATTGAACATATATGCTATATTTTGTAAAACTTGCAGTTAATTAGTTAAATCGGAGATTTTTGATGGAAATATTCGAAATTATTATTGTTTAACAAAATATTAGATTGGTAATGTTGCATTTAATGTGCGAAATGAGTCATTAATAATAAACTGTATTTATTATGAAATTGATAATCCAATTTTGTAAATTAATTTTAACGATGCGTTGCTTTTTTTGTCAAGAAAATGATTAATTTTAAGTATTCCACAATTCATGTTTAAAGTAGTTCATTGTCCGCCTCTGGGGCAGGTCCATAAATTATAAATTCTAGATTGTAGAGTAGTATTTCAAATATTTATAAGACAATTCCAATGAGAATAGTGTTTATTTAGTTAATCTTAGAATTTATGATTGGAATCAATATTTATGTGTAAAGAAAAGATAGAATTAACGTAGGAAAAAATTATGATTGAAATAGATTGTTTATTTTGTGTTTTTTGAAAATGCGTTGTTTCCGTAAAAATAGACTATTTTCATTATTTTTTTTTAGATAAGTATTTATTTATCAAATCCGGATCCAAGTGGTTGGCACGGTGCCCTGTTATGTCTTTACCAATTAGTGAAAAATTTCGAATATAAAAAAGCTGAAGAACGTGCACCATTACATGAAGCTATGATTTTGTTATTACCACAACTCTATCAATTGATTGTACGTATTCTACCTGATGCATCTGAACAATCAGTTCTATTACAAAAGGAAGGATTAAAAGTTTATTTCGCTTTAACACAATACATGTTACCATTAGATTTGATAACAAAAGAAACATTTGCACAATGGATGGAAGTTTGCCGACAGGTACAAATAATAATCAAATAAATATCGATTTTTTTTAATAAATCAATTTAGGTTATTGAGAGAGCTGTACCACCGGCTGCCCTACAACCGGATGAAGACGAACGTCCCGATTTACCATGGTGGAAATGTAAGAAATGGTCGTTACATATTTTATATCGTATGTTCGAACGTTACGGTTCACCTGGTTTAGTTACAAAAGAATATAACGATTTCGCTGAATGGTATTTACAAACATTCAGTGCTGGTATATTAGAAGTATTATTAAGACAATTAGACGGTTATCGTTCAGGCCATTGGATACCACCACGTGTATTACAACAAACATTAAATTATTTAAATCAAGCTGTATCGCATGCGTACACATGGCGTATATTAAAACCACATATGCCAGCTATAATACAAGATATATTGTTTCCATTAATGAGCTATTCACAAGAGGATCATGAATTATGGACAGTTGATCCACATGAATATATACGTGTTAAATTTGATGTATTTGAAGATTTTGTATCGCCAGTAACGGCAGCTCAAACATTATTACATTCAGCATGTAAAAAACGCAAAGATATGTTACAAAAAGCAATGACAATGGTGACACAAATTTTAACAAATCCAGCTAGTGAAGCACCACAAAAAGATGGTGCACTACATATGATTGGTTCATTGGCTGATGTTTTATTAAGAAAGAAATTATATCGTGATCAACTCGATCAATTATTTATAACTTATGTATTTCCTGAATTTAATAGTGATAGAGGTCATATGAGAGCTAGGGCCTGTTGGGTATTACATTACTTTGCAGAATTCCCATTTAAACAAGAACATGTACTTGTTGAAGCTGTCAATCTAACAATTAGGGCATTATTGCACGACACCGATTTACCCGTTAAGGTAATAATGATTATTAATTTAATATTTCGTTGATTAATTTAAACATTATAGGTTGAAGCGGCAATTGCATTGCAATCTCTTTTGAATTATCAAGAGAAATCGCAAAAATATATTGAACCGCAGGTACGTCCAATTGCTCACGAATTATTGAAAATAATTCGTGAAACTGAAAATGAGGATGTAACTGGTGTTATGCAAAAGGTTGTTTGCGTTTATACACAAGAATTAATACCAATAGCTGTTGAAATTTGTCAACATTTAACAACAACATTCAATCAAGTATTAGATACAGATGAGGGTTCTGATGAGAAAGCAATAACAGCAATGGGTCTATTAAATACAATTGAAACTTTATTAACTGTAATGGAGGAACAACCGGAAATAATGAAATTATTAGAACCGACAGTTTTACAAGTTGTTGTACATGTTTTACAAAGTGAAGTTAAGGATTTCTACGAAGAGGTTCTAGCTTTAATTTATGATCTAACTAGTAAACAAATATCGCCGGATATGTGGAAAGTTTTCGAATTACTCTACCAGGTCCGATCGCAAATTTAATTAATTCCATTATATTAATTAATATTCACAGGTATTTATGAAGAATGGTTTAGATCATTTCACCGATATGATGCCAGCTTTACATAATTATATCACAGTTGATACACCGGCATTTTTGAGTGATGAAAAACGTCTATTGGCCATTTTTAATATGTGCAAAGAGGTATTTGATAATGATTGTGGTGAAGATGCTGAATCTCATGCTGCTAAATTACTCGAAGTTGTATTATTACAATGTCAAGGAAAAGTCGATCAAGCTGCTCCTATGTTAATTGAATTGGTAGCATCGCGTTTATTGAAAGAAGTCAAAACTAGTGAATTACGTACAATGTGTTTACAAGTTTGTTTTTCAACAATTTTAAATTAATTTTTTTAATTATTTCTTTTTATAAAGGTTCTAATTGCTGCTCTCTATTATAATCCGACTATGTTGTTTTCAATATTGGAAAAAATGCCGAATTTTACTGATAGTTTTATAAAACAATGGCTACACGATACTGATTGTTTCTTAGGTATTCACGATAGAAAATTATGTGTATTAGGTATTTGTACATTGATTGCATTGGATAATAAACCACCGTGTTTGGCTGAATTAGCACCGAAAATAATACCATCATTGATTCTGTTATTTGATGGTTTAAAACGAGCGTATGCAGCAAAAGCTCAAGATGCTGTAGAAGAGGAAGAAAGTGATAGTTCTGATGGTGAAATTGAAGGAGGTTCATTTTTCAAAAATGTATCAATTGGTAATGCTAATTTTAAACGTACTTTTAGATGTTCTTAGTTCGGACGAAGATGAAATTGATGAACAAGGTCAGGAATATTTAGAGAATATATCGAGACGAGCCATGTCATGTGCAGCTAATACAGGCATGAATATGTCGGCTACAATAAACGATATAGACGATGAAAGTGACGATGATGATTCAGATTTTGAGCCGAATGAAGAGACAATGTTGGAAGCTTATAGTACGCCGTTAGATGAAGAAAATTGTCCAATCGATGAATATGACGTTTTTAAAGAGATTATCACTAGTAAGCAGTAAAGTTAATGTTTTAAAAATAAATTCACCGATTTTTCTTTTTGAAAGAACTCGAAAGTGTACACCCCGAATGGTACAATGCTCTAACAGCTGGATTAACAGAACAAGAGAAGAAAAGTGTGATGGATATTTGTATTTTAGCTGATCAAAGGAAAGCAGCCAAAGAGAGTAAACGAATCGAACAATCCGGAGGTAAATTGTGGATTATTTGTGTATTTATTTTAATAAATGTTCGATTTGTAGGTTTCATGTTTACACAACATGAAATACCGACTTCTTTTAAATTTGGAAATTCGAAACCTTCATGAATGGTTTGTTTTAAAAATTATGTTGTGACTGAATGTATTGACTAAAATAATAATAATAAAAAAAGAAATATATTAATAAAAAAATTATGAAATAAAATCAAGTGATAATTTGTACAGTTGGTGAATTTTTCCTTTTTTTTATTTCGATTAAGTGCCTTTTTATTCAAATTAAATATGTAAATCACATAAAAAGTGTATTACTGTTTCGTTTTTTATCTGGCAAACTTGTATTTTTTTAAATTGAATTTCTATTGTTCCCGACATACTCTTAATTATGTAGATGCTGAAACTTTCAGTTAAGGTGTTAAGTTATTGCATTTTAATAAAGTATTGCTTTAGTCGTTTTCTTTTGAATTATATCACAGGTCAAATTGATTTACATTTGTTTGTATAGAGAAAAACGAGTCTAAACCAAAATAACGATAGTTTAATGAACAAAATTAATGAATAAGGTTGCAAGAATCACTTCCAGAGTCCTCAATAACGGACAGTAAAACAGTAAAACTTCCAAGTTCTTTATATAATTATAGATTGTATGTTTTATTATTAATATTGTGGTTGTTCTTTTCGCTAAATCATCACTTTAGACAGCGATCGAAATAAGTACTGCCCACATAGCCGCCGCGCATTGCTTTCTGGACGTTCTGTTCGAACAGCCGGCGATTGTTTGTTAATACTTCAGCCGCCTCCTTGTTGAGCGGATCTTCTGGATTCGGTTCGAGGAACAAATACTGTAAACCGTAAACGATACTGTTGATTGTCAGTACCGGTTTCCAATCTTCTCTCAATATATTCAAACAAACATTGCCCTGTTGATCGATGTTCGGATGGTAAACTTGAGTTTCACATTTCACTTTTGGTGGCTCGTGCGGATAATTTGGACCGACTTTAAAACTGAATACAAAACGTCCAGTTTTATAGAAACCCTAAAATCGACAATTTCCGTTTATAATAGAATTAACTATTTGCATAATTACTTCATCTGGACAGATGACCAACTTGAAATTCAGTAAATCATCAGGATCTGGAAATTCAGTGGTGCATGTTTTCGGTAGATTCAACTCGTTTATATCTAGACAGAACAATAACAATTAATTGCGATTATTTGGAACGATTTGATTTGGAAATTTTCAACCTTTTGTAATTCTAAGCTGAGCAGCTGAGGCTTTCTTTTGATTTCCGGGTCTTGGAGAGGCTTCTCCATCTTTTTTCTGTTGTTTTAACGAAAACAATTTAATCATGTTTTTATTGAATTTATGAAATGATTTGCGATCTATCAAAATTGTCAAACGTTTCGAATTTCTATTATCACAAATTACGAAAAAACATCGAAAATTAATCACTGGCTCGAATTTCTTTTTCCTTTTTTCTTTCTTTTTTTTTATAATTTATCAAGAACTGTCAAATTGTCAAGCATTCAATAACACAAATTACAGAAATCCACCAGCCAAGTGCGTGTCAATTTTAATTACGACACATATCAATAGATGCCGTCTGTAATTTTGCACATTACGGTTTGCATAGCAACAAATATCATATCATATCCTTTCTTTTTTTCTATTAACAATGAATCAATAAATAATTGACTTAAAATCAACGGTTACAAGCTTCAATTGAACAATATTTGCAAGAATTCAAATCCTTCTATGTTTTTTACTGCCATCTATTGAAAAACTAGCGAAAAATTGCTATTCAGGCTGAAAGTTAAAACAAGAGTTTGCCGGTAATGCAGAATACAGAGCTGAAACAAGAAGCTGACTTACGTCCATAGTCATTGACTATTGCAACAAGAAATATCGTGAAACACCTGGTACACGAGAAATGAATTTGAATTTGCCGTCTAAAATTGATAGTGCTACCAAAATATAAAAATGGCAACAGCAATACTAGCGCCATCTGAATGTATCCCTAGTAACCGTGGAGCCGTAGATAAATAGTGGAGATATAGAAATCTGTACGTCATATTTGTTTTATTGTAGAAAGATGTAAATAAATTGCAATTGTAAATTTAAACATGCTGTTTTTTAATTAAAAATTATAAAATAGATCAATTTCTAATATAACGTAGTTAATTATTGCAATTTCTGGTTAATTAATAAACTCCTTTACTTGTTGTGTAGTTCATGACGTCATATTGGACCAATCAGTGGTTGAGAAGCGGGAAATGATTTTTATCTTTTGTTTAATTTTTCTACATGGACCAAAATCAGTTATGTTGATTGGGCGATGTTTTCTTTAACGGAAAATGGTGGAAATTCGTACTGAAAATGGAAAAATCAATAACGGTTTTCCATGTTTATCGATAAATCGTTGATTTTGAGGAATTAAAGATTAATTATTTATTTGATAAAGCAGATGGCATCCTGGCATCTTAGACCAATCATAGGGGCTGTTAAGCCGGATATTTTTCTTCATTTGTTTCTCTTATCACAGAGTAGGTTGATCAGAGTCGCTTGTGTTTTGTTAGTGTTTCTAATTCAATTATTGGTGATTTTAAGAAAAAAAAAAGCATAATCTAATTATTTGCTATTTTAGACCAATTGGATGGACCAATCAAAGTGGTAAGCAGTTAGTTTACTATTTTTCTTGTAGTGCCGTTGATCGAAGGCGCTTATTGCGATTGTGTAGAGTTTTTTTTATCGGAAAATGTGGAAAATTCTAGTAGAAATCAAAAAATTTTAATCAGTGCGGGTCTTTTATGTTTATCAGCAATTTGTTGGTGATTTAAACGGGGTGGCAAGCCGGCAACGACGCTTTGCTTCTCTTGTATCCCTTCTTTTCGTTATCAAAGACGGTTATGTTGATTGTGTGCAGTTTTGTTTTAACGGAAAATGTGGGGAATTCGCCTAGAAAATCGAGAAAATTAATTTCAATAGCGTTTTGTTGGTGCTTCTTATTAAATTATTGGTGATTTTAAGAAAAATTATTGCATAACCTAATTTTATGCGATTTTGGACCAATCAGAAAGTGATAAGCAGGAAATGTCTTATTTGTTTCCTGTTTTTCATGCATTGCCGCTGATCGGAGATGCTTATTGTGATTGTGTGCAGTTTTTCTTATCGGAAAATGTGGAAAATTTACGTAGAAAATCAAGAAAATTAATGTCAGTGTGGTTTTTTTTGTGTTGATCGGTAAATTGTTTGTGATTTTAAAGAAAATTGTTGTATTAACCAGTGTTAAGCGATTTTGGACCAATTAGACGGGGTGGCAAGCCGGCAGCGCCATGTTCCTTTTCCTGTTACCTTTCTTTTCGTGAAGAGTGTCCAGCAGAGACGCTTACTGCGATTATGTGCAGTTTTTTAATCGGAAAATGTGGAAAATTCGCGTAGAAAATGAAGAAAATTAGTCACAGCTTTGTTTTTTTCTGCGTTTATCGGTAAATTGTTGTAATTTTCAAAAAAAAAATTGCATTAAACAGTGTTGAGCGATTTTGGAACAATTAGACGGGATGACAAGCCGGAAACGACATCTTTCTTTCCTTGTATCCTTTCTTTTTGTGAAGAGCGTTCATCAAAGACGCCTGTGTTGATTGTGTGCAGTTCTCTATCGGAAAATGTGGAAAATTCTCGTATAAAAGTAAAAGTAAAAGTAATTCTCGTATAAAATCAGTGTGGTTTTTTCGTGTTTATCGGTAAATTGTTGCAATTTTCAGGCAAATTATTGCATTAAACAGGGTTACGCGATTTTCGACCAATTACATGGACCAATCAGGAGGGGTGGCAAGCCGGCAGCGCCATATTCCTTCTCCTGCCATCTTCCTTTTCGTAAAGAGCGTCCATCGGAGACGGTTGTGTTGATTGTTTGCAGTTTTTTTACTGGGAAATGTGGAAAAATCATAAGAAAAATTAGAAAAATGCTTTATTAATGGTGTTTTTTTCGTGTTTTTCGATAATTTGTTGGAGATTTTAATGGATTTAAAGAAATGTTTGTGCTGATTGTGTGTAGTTTTTGAGCGAAAAATGTGGAAAAATCGTATGGAAAATTAGAAAAATTCGCATAAATGGTGTTTTTTCATGCTTGTTGGTCAATAAATTGTTGATTTTAATGGATTTAAACAGAAATTACGCATTTGATAGAGTAGCTTCTGATGTCATTTTGGACCAATCAGAAGAGACCAGGGTCAATGACCTATTTTTGCTGTCGCCATTATCTCGTGTTGTGCGGCGTTCAGAGTTTTCTTGATTTTGAGCAGTTTCTCGTCGGAAAATGAGGAAAATTTCTTCGTAACAGCAAGAAAATAATTTCAACTTGTGCAATTATTAATTAATTAGTGAAAAAACGAAGAATAGTGATAAATTCGGTGTTTTTAAATTAAGTATGATAATTAATAAAGCTCAGTGCTTAATATTTTATGGAATGTAGGTGCTTTTAAAACGTAGTACCTAGTGTTAACGTTAAAGTGAGTGTTTGTGCTACTGATAGTGATAGTGTTGCTGCCTTTCTGGATGGACAGCTGGTCATCCCGTGGAGTAGGCCGACGAAGATTAAACGAAAGGGTACGTCGAAATAATCCAAATATTAAGCGAAATTACTGATTTTTGTTTTGTTTTTTTTCTAACTACAGTAGGTTCGAACAGCGTGGGACAGGAGGCAGTGTAGCAATGAAGCAGTAAGTCCTTTTTGTATTCTGTCATTTGGTGTAAGTTTGAGACCCGGACAAGTTGTCTCCAGTTGATGTTTCAACTCTAATGTTTGATGGCCATGCTCCTTTATTGTTAAAGTTGAGCAATTATTTTGATTGAAATCGGCTGTGTTGTAGTGTAAAGTGTTCAAATGTATTTGTGTATTCACCTTATTCAGTAAGTATGAAAAAGTACTTCTTTAATGCAACGTTTACTCAATTTCAAGATGTAATTTATAATCTTCTTTTTCAGATGTTTAAGAATTCTCAGGTATTTTTATAATTTTTAATATTTTTAAAATTTTTATTAATTTTACAATCACAAATTTCTTGTTATTGCAGGTACATTAATTTAATTTAATTTAATTTCAGGTTAAATTCTTCTTTTTAAGATAGGTATTAAATAATTTTCAGGTAATTTTGTCATATAAGCATTTTTTAGAATTCTTACTTATTTTATAATCACAAATTTATTGATATTGTAGGTAAATTAATCTACTTTCAGGTTTATTAAGTTTATCTTTCTTTTTCAGAGGTTTCATAATTTTCAGGTAATTTTATAGTTTCTACATTTTAAAAAATTTTAATTTACTTGATTGTCTAAAACAAGTTTGTATTTCAGGTATTTTAAAATACTGATTAACTTCTTCTTTCAGATATTTTATATATTTTCAGATATTTTCAGGTGACATTTGTAGCATTTTCCATTTTTGTATTTTATTTTTAATGATTTTATAATTTATAATTTGTTAGTATTTTAGGTACATATTTGTAAGTAGTGAGTGAGTGTAAAATTGAAGAGTTTAATCAAGTTCACTGTTCAGCGATTTTAAATGTAGATATGGTCAAATAAGCGTATTAATGTTTGAAATTGTGCATTTAAATATTCAGTGAAATGTATGTGTTTTTAAAACGTAGTCGTGTCAGTGTTAGTGCTAGTGCTAGTGACAGTGTTGGTGCCTTCTTGGTTGAACGAGAGCTGGTCATCCCGTGGAGTTGGACTGTAGACGAAGATTCAGCGAGAGGGTAAGTCAAATTACCTCCAAATATTAATCCAAATGTACTGATTTGTTTTGTTTCTTCTAATTACAGTAGGTTCGGACAGCGTTGGACAGGACGCAGTGTAGCAGTGAAGTAGTAAGTCTTTTTTTTATATTCTACAATTTAAGACCGAGATAGGTAAAAGTTGTCACAAGTAAGGGGCGAATTTTGGTATGATTTTTACGGGCTGCAGACCCTTTTTGAGCTTAAAAATTAAAAGTAAGGAGGTTTCTTTCTTTGTCTATATTTTAATAAAAAAACGAATCAGTTTTTCAAGAAACTGCCGAATGTCTCCACAACTGACTTAAACTTGGACTAATTGAATAGGTCTAATTTTTGATGTCGATGTTCTAAACGATAGCCTTCATTAAACGCAAATCACCACAATAACTCTTCCGTTGTTAAAGTTGAGTTATTCGATTTATTGAAACGAAGCGCGTTACAGTGAAAAGTGTTACAGTGTCCTCAAGTGTGTTTGTGTATTTCTGTTATTTAGTATAGTATAGTAAGTATAATAATAATTAAGTGTAGCAGTGATGTAGTAAGTCTTTTTTTTTATCTTTTGCAATTTCGTGTAAGTCTGAGATAGGTAAAAGTTATCACAAGCCCGGGGTGGATTTAGGTATGATTTTTACAGGCTACAGTCCAAAGCCCTCTTGAATTAATTGAATAGGTCCCTAAAAATGATCGTCCAGGGTCTCTAAAGTAAACGGTTCGTACCCGTCACGAGATAACGATTTGACTTCAATTTTTGATGGTGATGCTTCAAACGATAGCGCTCATTAAACGCAAATCACACAATAACTCTTCCAATGTTAAAGTTGAGTTACTCGATTTATTGAAACGAAGCACGTTACAAAGAAAAGTGTGAGTGTATTCAAGTGTGTTTGTGTATTTGTTATTCAGTAGGTATGAATAACGTAAATAATAATAGTTACTTTAGCTGGGTCGATTGGCTACTAAGCCTTATCGAACTGCGACCATTCTGATGTACTGTTAATAACCTTCTCCCTATTAACTGTCCCCAGAAAGTATATTGCGAAGTTAATTATTTCTCTGGGAGACCTACTCTATAACTCAGCCGGCGACATAATTGTGTCACAGAGGCGAGTAAGCCTATTGCGTGCCAACGCTACGCTCTCACATAGTATGTGCTCAGAGGTTTCATACTCCAGTTCACATAACCTACACCTTTCACTGTCAACTAAGCCCAGTTTTTTGAGGTGATTTCTGACGGAGCAATGCCCTGTCAGAAGCTCAGTAAGGAATCTTAATTCGTTCCTCGTAAGGTCGAGAAGCTTCTTAGCATTCTTAGGCTTAGGCCAGTTCGTTACCTCTTATTCCTTGATGACCTGGTACCCAAACTAGGGTAAGTTTATTGCCCCTTGCCAGCAGTTTCAGCGATTGACGACACTCCCAGGCGGTCTTTGACTCAAGGCTATAGGCCTTTAGAGCTTTCAGCGTTGCCTGGTTGTCAGTCACAATGTATATTTGCGCACCCGTGGGGTTTATTTCTAAACACTTTTTGGCGCAGATCTCTAATGCATGAATCTCAGTTTGCATAAGGCTGCTCTGAATACCCTATAATTGGGTCCGTATATTCCTATGCCAGTCCCTTCATCCATTTTTGACCCATGGGTGAACCCGATGGAGAATTTGTGATGTAATTGATCAATCCAGTTTTTTATCCCATGACGGTCATCTATGATCACTTCAAACGGGATTTCGAAGTCAAATTTCCTCGGCATGATATCCGAAGGTTTGACTAATAATTCTGAATCTATTTTGATTCAGAATTCCAAGATGTCCTTGCCAATCGCTTGGCTTGGATTTGGTACAGCCTGAAGGCAGCAGAGAGCCGCTCCTTCCGCACCTGTAAGTGGAGGGGAAGTAGGTCCAAAAGTGCCTCCATTGCTGCAGTGGGGATGGTTTCTATAGCCCCCATTATTCCCAGACACGCTAAGCGCTGCACTTTTTGCAGTTTCTTTTGCGTGGTAACTTCTTGTGTTTTTGTCCACTATACCTGCGAAGCGTAGGTGACGATGGGTGTTACAACTGTAGTACACAACCAATATAACCAATACGAGTTTACGGCACGTCCGTAAGGCAGGCAGCTGTAGCTTTCGAAAGAGTTTTATCAACATGTGAATTCCATTGCTATCCAGGATGATCCCTAGATATTTTGTCTCACGTGAGAATTCTATTGTATGTCCATTTAGCACTGGAGTCTTGAGGCATAGCCTCCTCCTTCGCGCAAATGGAACTGCACCAATTATTGATACAATTTAAGACACTTTGCATTAGATCAGATACAATATCTTCGTGCTTGCCTCTTATTACAATGATCAGGTCATCCGTAAAGCCCTGAGCATTGTATCCCTCATGGTTCAGTCACTCCAATAGGTCATCTACCACAATGGACCAAAGCACAGGGGAGAGAACCCCTCCTTGGGGGCACCCACCCCTCCCGGTTGCCAGCGAGGCTAACGCTCCTCCTAGAGAGGCCGTAACAATTCGGGTCCTAAGCATAGCCTCAATCCAACTAATGGTGGGAGGTTCCATGTCTTTTTTGATGCCTGCTCTTCGTATTGCTGAGTGTGAGGTGTTATCAAAAGCCCCTTCTATATCCACAAACAATCCAAGCGCCCTTTCTACATCCTTCACAACATGATGGAGGGCGCCTACAGTAGATTTGCTTAATTGATAGGCAAACTGTTTCATATGAAGTGGTCTCCTTATCAAGGATCCACTTCTTGTATGATTGTCAATAATTTTTTCTATAGACTTGAGGAGAAAGGAGGTGAGGCTGATAGGGCGATAGGATTTCCGCCCATTTTGGGTATGAAAAGTACCCAGCCTCTCTCCAAGGCCGGGTGATATATCGCTTTAAAGACAGCTCTCAAGAAAGAGGCTGTAAATTTGATCCCCTTTTGCAATAGGGCGGGAAGAATACCATCCTTACCAGGTGATTTGTAGTGCTTGAAATTCGAAATAGCCCAGTTCACTTTGTTTATGGTGAAGATTCTCCCTGCCAAGCATCGACTGTCACGAATGGAGGGATATACGACTTTTAACCGATCTAGATTTTCCTGGCTGTGTATATTGGGTCCCTCTTCCGATTTGGCAAAGTGAGTCTTCAACAAGACTTTAAGACTTTCCTCATGATCTTCGGTGTACCTCCCATTAGGCTTAATTAGTCCTAACGCATTCGAATGGTCCTTTCGAATGGAGAGAACCTTTCGAAGACGAGTTGCTGGGGCTAATTCTTTTATCCCCACGCAGAGGATCTTCTAAGTTTCGCTTTTCGATCTCCTAACTTCTTTATTATAGTTTGTTAGGGTCTGTCGGTAGACCTTCCAACTGCCTGTTTTTTTGGCCCTGTTAAACGCCTTTCTGGCTTCAGCCCTAAGTAGACTTAGTTCCCTGTTCTACCAGGGAACGTCCCTGGAGAACTTTATCCTCTTGCAGCAGAGCCCTGCATGCTACAAGAAGGCTATGTTTAAACCGGAGATTGCCTGGTATCCGGAGTTTCAATATTAGGGACCAGTCTGCCTTCTGGCCATGCAGTCTTCGGCATATGGTATCCCAACTTGACTTCGGGATTTTTATAGAGGTGATCTCCTTGCAGACCGGGCGGTCAAGCCAAGTCTCCCGGGAACCCTAACCGCAACGTTCTATCGCCACGCCTTGTGTATAGTTGCTGAAGCGGCCGGTATTAATCGGATGGACGGCGTTATTCCAACCGTGGCTCGGGTACCTCGGGTTTGCCATACCCGTACTCAGGCTATTTACAGTCCTGAGCCCCTTAGGAGTAAATATTAATAGGTATAATAATAATTAAAAACGTACATAAATAGAAGTATGTTTGAAAAAGTACTTCTTTAATGTAACTTTTACGCAATTTCAGTATATAGTTTATCTTCTTTTTCATATATTTAAGAATTCTCAGGTATTTTTATAATTTTCAATATTTTTTAATCTATAATTTGTTGCCATTTTCGGTACATATTTGTAAGAAGTGTGTGAGTGTAAGTTCGAAGAATTACATCAAGTCCAGTTAAGTGCTGTACTGCTTGCAGGTCAGTGTTTAAATGTTTAGTGAAGCGTTACAGTGAAAAGTGTAACAGTGTACTCAAGTGTGCTTGTGTATTTACGCTATTCAATATAGTAAGTATGAAAGAGTATTCAGTTTCAGGAGACAATTTTTTTTCAGGCATTTATTGATTGTTAGGTATTTTTATTAATTTTAGTAATTTTCTCAACTTCTATTTATATTCTAACCTAAATCTTATGATGTTTCAGATAAATTCTTATTATTTTTACAGCATTTTTTTAGATATCTTATTGTTTTTAGTGTTTTTCCCATTTTTATACATTTTGTAATCTAAAATTTGTTTGTATTTCAGGTATATTATTCTAAGTTTATTTCAGGATATAATCTATTATTCTTTTCAGATATTTGATAATTTTCAGGCAATATTTGTTGCAATATTTTCTATTTTTAAAGTTTATTCATATTGATTTTATATCATAAGTTTGTTTATATTTTAGGTAAATATCTGTAAGTATGTTGTATCTACAAACTAATTTTAACTTTCTTCCAGCACTTTCATGTGTAACTTTTGATTTTTAGGACATTATAAACAAATGCATCTTTTATTTTTCAGGATCATCAATTATAATCCTTTAAAATTTCCTATTGCCTCTCACCCTTCTATTCCATAATAATTAAATTTCACACATTTATCCACGCATAATTGAACTACAAAATAATCTCACAATAGCAAAAATTCCGTAAAGTGAGAAACTTTTGTTGTACAAATATTTGTTCTTCTGATATTTTCACGTTTCTTTGCAGTATTTAATAACATTGTTGTAATTGTTGTTGTTTGCATGTGTAGTTATTACTGACATTGGTGATGGATAGTGGATTAGGCCTACAGGGGATACCACTATAAAAAAACGCACTCTGTGCTTTACCTCAAAGGTGGTGCGGAAAAAAGCACCCATTAATTTCAACAATTGGAAATTTGTAGATTTCACGATTTTTGATGGAACTATAGTCGTAGAGATTTGGAAATATTTGTGATCACGAAGTTGCAATCGCAGCTATTTATAACTGCTATCAAAAATCCATCACTTTATTATAATAGTAACTCACCTTATCTGTCAATTGTACCCGTGGTGTGAATATTATATGGTGGAACAGCGCAGATTTCGTATTTTGGTACGTTTTGCGCATGACGCCATTCTGGTCAAAAATTACATTTAAATTAAATTATAAGATAATTCTAACCGGCAAAAATGTGAATGTCCAACTCGCGATTTCTCGCTTGTCCTTGAGACTACGGCAACCGGAGATAGATTTTTGGAAAGAGCACTTTTTGTAG